>OZ001251.1:2667722-2687814 GCA_963924025.1 Ischnus inquisitorius | reverse complement strand
GACCATCATAACCTCCGCTTGACCAGTGGGTCGTCTTAGGTCGTGAGCGGACGGAACGTTGTTACTGTAAAAGAACATTTCTCCATGATCACTTAACATAAAAATAGACATATGAGGCGATCCATGTCACTTCAGCGAGAAAAATCGTATCAGCAAGAACGCCGCGAAGGAACATCAAACTACGAAAAAATTGTAAACGCTCAATAATAGTGTATCTGTAATTCGAAATAAAGAAATCAGTATGTGATACTTGAAAAATTGTGATATTTGAAAAATACACGTTGCGAAATTTCCGTCTAGGTTATGTTTGTTAATTTTTCACCTCTTAATCATTTATGAATAAATGAAGTGTGTGGATACGCATATAAAATCTATTGTGGACAATGATATTAGAAAATAAAAATTTCGTTTTCAAACGGCAGTACGTCTTATACATCATGTATATACTGCAAAGTGAAAAAAAGTGGAGATACAGGCTAGGTGAAAGTTAAAGAAAAAAAAAAAAAATTGTTAGCGAGCAATTTCTCGGTTACGCTTTCGCGCGTTCTCGTGGCTTTTAGCCAACAAATAATCTTCTCGATTCATCGTGAATTTCGAGTTCGCGATTTAAGATTCCGATTCAGATAAGGCTTCGATTTTAGATTTAGTTTCGGTCGTCGAGCTTCCACTCGACTTTCAGTTCCGGTTTTTATTTTAGTTTTAGTTTCGGTCGTCGAGCTTCCACTCGACTTCCAGTTTAGTCCGGTTTGTTCGTTTCCGGCGAAACAAAAATTAACGATTGCGGTCGTCGAGCTTCCACTCGACTTCCAGTTAAGTTCGATTCAGTTTCGGTTTTAGTTTTAGCTTCCACTCGACTTCCAGTTAGTCCGGTTTGTTAATTCTCCCTCCTAGATAACAAAGGTAATAGAGGATCGTTAGCGAGAGAATAATCCGAAGAACAAAAGAAAAAGGTAGCGAAATTCTAAATCCTAGCAGAGAGTAAAGGCAATAGAGAATCGATAAGGCAGCGAGTCACCAAGAAAGGAAAGTCAACGGAAGAGATAAACAAATCTTAATAATCGAAGGTAGTAATAATTAATAGAGAATAGGTAACGCCAGATAATAATCGCAGGTAGTAATAATTAATGGAGAATAGATAACGCCAGAGAATAATTGTAGGTAGTAATAATTAATAGAGAATAGGTACCTCCAGAGAATAACCGCAGGTAGGAATAATTAATTAATAGAGAATAGGTAGAATCGAGAGGCAGAGATACGCAACACGAAATCATAACGGCGAAAGAAAATTAACAGGCGGTACCCTGAATAAAAGGTAGGAGGGTTGTAATTGAAATTAAGATCGAAACGCGATAATCACAGCACGGCTAGAAAATCCTATCCTAAAAGATAGTAACCTAGAAGGAAGAAAAACCAAAAGGAAATGAAAGGAAAAGCCTCGCAAAGTTGTTAACTCGAATGGCTAGATACTATCAGGCAAGGTACAACGCAATAAGAGAAGTCAACGAGCGATAATTTCCGGGGTTCGAAACAGTGAAAGAAGTTAATTAAAAATGTGAAAGGTAACCATAAAGATTGCGACTGCCAGACAACTCAGGAATGCGCAAATAAAATTAGAACGTACTCACAGCACAACCCAAAGAATTAATTTAATCCACGTGGTCTCGCAACACCAACATCACGATCACCAGGTACCACAGAAAATGTAGAGAATAAACTTCGACCAGAGCCGAGCCGGCCGGAGTTCGCGCGAACACTACTAAAGCCCATTGAAAGGCTACCACAAATAAAACACATGCGAACCGATTCGCAAACAGTTATTTTTCTCGGAGAATGAATTTAATTCGATGGACACGTCGCGAGATTCCGGCCGACTCGCACGAAGACCGGGAACCGAGGTCACGGGCTCACCTAGTGCCGAACAGCCGAGAGCGAAAAAGGGAAGGTGTTACAAATTCACCGGATCGTCCAGAACTAACTGTTCGCACCTCGTCGCTGCTCAGCGAGACCCGGGCTCACCTCTCCCCTTTCTCACGCGACAATGGAACATGAGGTAAATAGGTTTCCGAGAATTCGGCAATGACAATGGGCTCGCCGGCTACCGGTACCTAGTATATAGATCACGCGCTCGCCGTTGAGCGTAGGTACAGTAAATAAGTTGGAATATTCGAGAAGCGATACAAACACGCGCTTTACACGTGATATAGGAATGAGCTACAGGCAGGACTTCAATGTTCAGCGATATTATTCTCGAGAATTTTCGAGACTCTTTCTCGAAGTACTCGATATCGGACGAGCGTAGCGGGGGGAGACCGCGGTGGGTCCACGCGATAACAGAAACTGCACCCCACTACCTCTTTTCCAACTCAACCCCCATTAGCGAGACGCCGTTGAACACGGGCCGCGAGCACGAAATTTTCGAAGGGATGGTACAGCGCCGGGCTGTCAAGTCAGAAGTAAATAGGCGACTCGGTAACTTCGGTCATTGTACCTTATTTACTTCGGCATACGTTTCCACGAATCATGATATTCGTGATTCGTCTGAAATAAGTTATTGAAGCCCCTTTTGAATCCTCCTCGGATTAACGGTACCCATAACTCATGCTCACGAGAATAATAACAGTAACAACGCTTCTCGAACTAGGCAGTAGAACGACAACACTGGTGACCACGAACTTTGGTTTGGCTTCGAATATGGGAAAACTTTGCTGAGAGCGCGCGAATGAGAATTTAATATTACGGAAAAATGATACGGTCTAAAGTAACAACTTTGCGAGGTAGATAAGAGGCAGTAGATAATGAAAGGAAACATAGATACTAGATAATAGATAAAATATAGTGATAAATAACAGTTAACGATACGGTGAGTTCTGGACGAAATGGCTCGACGCGCGGTGTCCAATGGGTCGTAAAGCCGACCCACTGCCCATGGCTCCTCCCGTGCGGGTGGCGGGACGAAGGATGTCACGTCACAATGTATGTATGTGTATATCGAAACTCGATTTGGGGATAGCGGGGAACTCTATCGTTACGATCTCGCGCTCGCGATTTATATACAAGTCGTAGCGTTGACGGCCAGGGGTATTTTGAATTTCGGATCGTGAATTAGCCTCGACCGCGACGTTTCCTCGGTCGGAAGGATACTCGCGCGGTATACCCGAACATTCGATATGATCAGTAAAAAATTATTCATTACAAAGTTTCTTGTTTTTCATTGATTTTGCAGCACTAATGCAGCAGTCTATCAGAATCACTTCACAGTTTACGAGTTTATACGATGTCTAATTACACCGTATAGACGACCAAACTCTCATAGACTGATAACATGGACTTCTCGTATTAAAATTAAATACTTCTCTATCAACGAAACTCCTAATGGAAATTCGTACGAAGTGGGATTCTACTAACCGGTGTAATCGGTCTCGATTTTTTCTCATTTTTGTCGGTACTGACTGAACCTAAACAGACAGACCATGGGATTTATTAATTCACTAGAGATTAAATTTTGTTCTTTTTCATGGCATTTTGAATACAGGTATTTTAAAATAAATAAGTTCATACCCGTTGTGCCTCGTTCGCCCGTCGGCCCAGCTCTTCTTCCGTCTGCCCCGGCCTCGGAATCACGCATGTTTCCGGTATATGAGCCTGGAACATTCCATACAGCATTTACAACGGATGTCTTTATTGAGTGAGTTTCCAAGATATTAGACACACGCTTTTTCAAATTTACTTACGTGAATGTAACTCAACTTCCGGAACATTTCGTTCCGGAAGTGGTCCACCTCATCATAAGTAAAAAGGTTGACCAGGTTGAGCCCATCCCCCAACCCACGCCCGAACAATTGAACGAGCACGTTCTGGAAGCAGCATTATATCGAAAATTTTCAATTTTTTCATCCAGGCTTACTAGTTTCGAATAGTACATTCTTGAGTAATAGTACATACGTGAGTCAGGCGGCGGAGAAACATGATCTGGTGGAGGCCACAATCACTGCTGCCCCTTCGCTGCTGCAAAGCGGTTCCATGCTGCATAAATAATAAATTCGCAAGCTTTAGGCATTAGGTTTAACCACGTGGTATTCATATTAATACACAATATCCAAAATATTCAGAACACCATACATACCCTGATTTGAATCGCTGATCTAGTCCATCACCACAATTTCGGGAAACTGGAACAAGCTACTGGAGAGATGAATATAACTGGAGAGGCGTATATGGTTTAGATCATAATCTCAGACGGATAAACAGGTAATTTATGCTTAGGAGTGTAGTGAATTAGGATTCACATCAAAACAACTGACAAGGTTCATTATATCTCTGAGGTCCCACCAGAATTTTAACTTGACCGCGGTGACTCAGCGGTCGTTGTAGGTGGTAGGTGTTATTGATCGAAATCCTACGGTCGGTGAAGTGAACAGCAGGGCGCGTTGTTTAACGCTCGTGTACCATAGAGCGCATATAAGAGAGCATATGACAGAAAAATCTACATAATAATAAAGTACATGTACACTCTGTAACGTTACTGTTTTTGGAGCAGGGCAGAACCTTACTCCAAAAGGTAACGACGCGTGGGTTCTGGCCACGCGTAGGAAATTTTTAGGGCAGGTGCTGAAATGAAAATGTACCGTTTCGATGTAAATTTAAACAAAATTAAGGAATTTATTAGTCGTAGCGTTTTTTCTTTATGGAATTTTACCGAGTTTCCGATTTTACTTGATTTTGTGTTTTGTTTGCAAATATAATTTGATTTTATAATAATTTCAATTGTCTCGTAGTCTTTAATTGGTGTTTTTTAATGTTTAGCGAGCAGGAAGCAACGCTAATTTAAACAAAAAATGAATTTATTTGAAGCTAATTAATAGCTTAAGCCTCTCAGCGGAAATTTTAGGTAATTTTAAAGGCAGGAAGGAAGGTGTGCAGTAACCCAGGGGCAGAAGTCGGCACGTCTCCGCACCAGTTACTGTAGCCGGGGATATCCGCAAGGTTTGATGTGGGTAAATTTGGGTATTCGAAAGATTTTTATAGGAGGAATTAAGAATTGATAGAAACGGTCACCCAGGGGCAGAAGTCGGCACGTCTCCGCACCAGTTACTGTAGTCGGGGATATCCACGAGGTTTAATTGAGGTTTTTAGGGATACCAAAACTACCAACAGAATATTTTCTTATTAACAATATTCTGTTGGGAGAGCAACGATTACGGACATCACACGATACCTAGCCTGACTACAATACACTAACACAAGAAACATGACACAAGAGAGATGAACTCGCACCGCGCAAGAAAGCGGAGAGTCCGTCGAAGTGCTGCCTTCCAGCTACGTGTATCCAAAAATACATATATGTATTTTTGGAGCATTACCAATCATTAACTTATCCTCTGACAGGATACGCACACAATATGAACAATTTAGGATAGTTTTTTGGTTCGATCATAATAACGCGAGATATCTACCGATCAATTTATTCGCTTCAACGGTTGACCCAGCGAGTTTTTTACGACGATGGAAATGTTCGTTAATATCATCAGCATCATCGTCATCAATGTAATTTTTCTTGTCAAAGTTAGGGCGAAGACTGTGACTCCACGTCACAATACATTGATCCTTTTGGAAGAGTATTGCTAAATTTAATCTTAACTCTCGTCTGGTAACACTGCAGTCTCAGACCGGATTTGAGCCCAATATTTCAAAAAAATGCTATGATGATATAGTGAGAGCGTTAACGGTTATGAATAAATTTGGGGAATTCGGTTCACTATAACAGTTGATTTTCTTGACAGATTCTCGAAAAATTTACGCAAGAACCTTGATGATAACAGTCAACTTGTCGACCAAAGTGGAGCCCGATATATCAAAAATTGCAAAATTCTGTTGAACCGCGGATTCTTGGAACACGTCGTTGCAAGGTAGAAATTAAAAGTAGAACATCAAATTCCTTGCAACATGCGTTATTGGTTGTAATACAAGGAATTCGAGTGGCACGCGTTAAGCAGGCCATCGCCAACACCAAACGCTCGGTCAGCATTTTGGCAATCGAGGCGCATCAAGGTGCGCTCGATTGCACATACGTAACTTCCGTATCAGCTTTTATGCAATATGAAATAACGCCGATCTCTGGATTAACCAAGAGATTGGGGCATCAAACGATAAGCAGATGTAGAAATGTAAACACTTAAAGAATGGAACATACAGAACCCTTAAAATGTTGCTGACGCTGTTCTCCGTCCATATGAAAGGAGCAGAGAACAAGCATCAAACAGTTACAAGCTAACTCGTGAACTGTAGTACGTTCGGTCTGGCAAGATTCAGAACATGTAATCTTGTAGTCAATATATATTCGCGAATAACTAATCGTAGTGATTGAGCAAGAAGAGATAAGTAATACGACACCACAACAAGTCTAACTAAACAAAGTATTAAACAAGTAACATCTCTGAACCAATCCACGAATAAGACGGAGATCTGTAATTCTTAAATAAATATTCCTTTACAATTGCGTGGACTCACCAAGATTGTGACCTCCATGCCATTTAGTAACCTTTTTATCTCGGATTCAATGCGTTCGTAAGTAGCTGCCCCGATACAGCCGACCAACGAATCATAGCGGACCATCATTCTGAAAATAAAAACCCGAGGTAAATGAATGAAATTCAAATTCTTATAATCATCTCCTGGCAGGTCTTCACAAATATTTACGTATTTTTATCGGGAGTGGGGAAAGAATTTGGGAGTCAAGAAAGTTATGGAAAAGAGCAGGTGGCTGGTTTTCCGAGAAGGGCAGGTGGGTGAGTTCCGAGGAAGGCCAGCGCGGGATAGTGTAAAAGTCGCCTAATCAGGAGATTTATGTTAGGCGCCTGGGACTCTGTGGGTGAGGAATTCGGGTTTCTTGGAAGGATCGGAATGCACGTGTGCATTCCGGCTGGTGAAAAGGCTGGACAGCTGCAGGAAAATGAGGCGTGGGAAACAGTGGAGTCGAAAAAGAAGGAATGAAAACAGGGAGTGCGTTACAATTCATTACACTCACACTGACTGCCCGTTCCTTGCTGCCAAATACGACACGAAGTGCCTGAAATGTTGAAAGTACATTGATTAATATTATGATTTGTCAATCAACATTTGATAATGCGTTTTTTTAATGTGATAGATACCCTTGAATGGCCGCGGGAATTAGCGACAGTATATTCGTCTCCACTCCGTGTCGTAATATTGCATTAATAGACCGGTTAGGGTGGTGCGTGTAGTTCGCGTATCCGATTGTTGTTAAGACGAACATTGGAATCACGCGTATTGCAATGTTCGCCTTACGCAGTGCCACCGCCTCTAAATTCATAAAGAGCTCCACGACATCGTCCTGCAGATATTGGCCCAGTGTCAGCCGAGCAATGTCGATGGGCTTAATGCGGCGGGCGAGGATTTTCAGGCCTTCCGGCCACTCCGCTATTGGCCCCAGATCCCCGAATAAGACGGAGATCTTCGGTTCCTGCAGTTACATAGGAAAAAAGGCAGCAATTGAAATGATCACATAGCTTCATCACGAGAGTCGGTCTTAAGGAATCGTATATTATCGTATTTGAACAAACCGGTGGTAGCGTCACGAAATCCTCCCTCTCCATCGGTTGGACCATCATAACCTCCGCTTGACCAGTGGGTCGTCTTAGGTCGTGAGCGGACGGAACGTTGTTACTGTGAAAGAACATTTCTCCATGATCACTTAACATAAAAATAGACATATGAGGCGATCCATGTCACTTCAGCGAGAAAAATCGTATCAGCAAGAACGCCGCGAAGGAACATCAAACTACGAAAAAATTGTAAACGCTCAATAATAGTGTATCTGTAATTCGAAATAAAGAAATCAGTATGTGATACTTGAAAAATTGTGATATTTGAAAAATACACGTTGCGAAATTTCCGTCTAGGTTATGTTTGTTAAATTTTCACCTCTTAATCATTTATGAATAAATGAAGTGTGTGGATACGCATATAAAATCTATTGTGGACAATGATATTAGAAAATAAAAATTTCGTTTTCAAACGGCAGTACGTCTTATACATCATGTATATACTGCAAAGTGAAAAAAAGTGGAGATACAGGCTAGGTGAAAGTTAAAGAAAAAAAAAAAAAATTGTTAGCGAGCAATTTCTCGGTTACGCTTTCGCGCGTTCTCGTGGCTTTTAGCCAACAAATAATCTTCTCGATTCATCGTGAATTTCGAGTTCGCGATTTAAGATTCCGATTCAGATAAGGCTTCGATTTTAGATTTAGTTTCGGTCGTCGAGCTTCCACTCGACTTTCAGTTCCGGTTTTTATTTTAGTTTTAGTTTCGGTCGTCGAGCTTCCACTCGACTTCCAGTTTAGTCCGGTTTGTTCGTTTCCGGCGAAACAAAAATTAACGATTGCGGTCGTCGAGCTTCCACTCGACTTCCAGTTAAGTTCGATTCAGTTTCGGTTTTAGTTTTAGCTTCCACTCGACTTCCAGTTAGTCCGGTTTGTTAATTCTCCCTCCTAGATAACAAAGGTAATAGAGGATCGTTAGCGAGAGAATAATCCGAAGAACAAAAGAAAAAGGTAGCGAAATTCTAAATCCTAGCAGAGAGTAAAGGCAATAGAGAATCGATAAGGCAGCGAGTCACCAAGAAAGGAAAGTCAACGGAAGAGATAAACAAATCTTAATAATCGAAGGTAGTAATAATTAATAGAGAATAGGTAACGCCAGATAATAATCGCAGGTAGTAATAATTAATGGAGAATAGATAACGCCAGAGAATAATTGTAGGTAGTAATAATTAATAGAGAATAGGTACCTCCAGAGAATAACCGCAGGTAGGAATAATTAATTAATAGAGAATAGGTAGAATCGAGAGGCAGAGATACGCAACACGAAATCATAACGGCGAAAGAAAATTAACAGGCGGTACCCTGAATAAAAGGTAGGAGGGTTGTAATTGAAATTAAGATCGAAACGCGATAATCACAGCACGGCTAGAAAATCCTATCCTAAAAGATAGTAACCTAGAAGGAAGAAAAACCAAAAGGAAATGAAAGGAAAAGCCTCGCAAAGTTGTTAACTCGAATGGCTAGATACTATCAGGCAAGGTACAACGCAATAAGAGAAGTCAACGAGCGATAATTTCCGGGGTTCGAAACAGTGAAAGAAGTTAATTAAAAATGTGAAAGGTAACCATAAAGATTGCGACTGCCAGACAACTCAGGAATGCGCAAATAAAATTAGAACGTACTCACAGCACAACCCAAAGAATTAATTTAATCCACGTGGTCTCGCAACACCAACATCACGATCACCAGGTACCACAGAAAATGTAGAGAATAAACTTCGACCAGAGCCGAGCCGGCCGGAGTTCGCGCGAACACTACTAAAGCCCATTGAAAGGCTACCACAAATAAAACACATGCGAACCGATTCGCAAACAGTTATTTTTCTCGGAGAATGAATTTAATTCGATGGACACGTCGCGAGATTCCGGCCGACTCGCACGAAGACCGGGAACCGAGGTCACGGGCTCACCTAGTGCCGAACAGCCGAGAGCGAAAAAGGGAAGGTGTTACAAATTCACCGGATCGTCCAGAACTAACTGTTCGCACCTCGTCGCTGCTCAGCGAGACCCGGGCTCACCTCTCCCCTTTCTCACGCGACAATGGAACATGAGGTAAATAGGTTTCCGAGAATTCGGCAATGACAATGGGCTCGCCGGCTACCGGTACCTAGTATATAGATCACGCGCTCGCCGTTGAGCGTAGGTACAGTAAATAAGTTGGAATATTCGAGAAGCGATACAAACACGCGCTTTACACGTGATATAGGAATGAGCTACAGGCAGGACTTCAATGTTCAGCGATATTATTCTCGAGAATTTTCGAGACTCTTTCTCGAAGTACTCGATATCGGACGAGCGTAGCGGGGGGAGACCGCGGTGGGTCCACGCGATAACAGAAACTGCACCCCACTACCTCTTTTCCAACTCAACCCCCATTAGCGAGACGCCGTTGAACACGGGCCGCGAGCACGAAATTTTCGAAGGGATGGTACAGCGCCGGGCTGTCAAGTCAGAAGTAAATAGGCGACTCGGTAACTTCGGTCATTGTACCTTATTTACTTCGGCATACGTTTCCACGAATCATGATATTCGTGATTCGTCTGAAATAAGTTATTGAAGCCCCTTTTGAATCCTCCTCGGATTAACGGTACCCATAACTCATGCTCACGAGAATAATAACAGTAACAACGCTTCTCGAACTAGGCAGTAGAACGACAACACTGGTGACCACGAACTTTGGTTTGGCTTCGAATATGGGAAAACTTTGCTGAGAGCGCGCGAATGAGAATTTAATATTACGGAAAAATGATACGGTCTAAAGTAACAACTTTGCGAGGTAGATAAGAGGCAGTAGATAATGAAAGGAAACATAGATACTAGATAATAGATAAAATATAGTGATAAATAACAGTTAACGATACGGTGAGTTCTGGACGAAATGGCTCGACGCGCGGTGTCCAATGGGTCGTAAAGCCGACCCACTGCCCATGGCTCCTCCCGTGCGGGTGGCGGGACGAAGGATGTCACGTCACAATGTATGTATGTGTATATCGAAACTCGATTTGGGGATAGCGGGGAACTCTATCGTTACGATCTCGCGCTCGCGATTTATATACAAGTCGTAGCGTTGACGGCCAGGGGTATTTTGAATTTCGGATCGTGAATTAGCCTCGACCGCGACGTTTCCTCGGTCGGAAGGATACTCGCGCGGTATACCCGAACATTCGATATGATCAGTAAAAAATTATTCATTACAAAGTTTCTTGTTTTTCATTGATTTTGCAGCACTAATGCAGCAGTCTATCAGAATCACTTCACAGTTTACGAGTTTATACGATGTCTAATTACACCGTATAGACGACCAAACTCTCATAGACTGATAACATGGACTTCTCGTATTAAAATTAAATACTTCTCTATCAACGAAACTCCTAATGGAAATTCGTACGAAGTGGGATTCTACTAACCGGTGTAATCGGTCTCGATTTTTTCTCATTTTTGTCGGTACTGACTGAACCTAAACAGACAGACCATGGGATTTATTAATTCACTAGAGATTAAATTTTGTTCTTTTTCATGGCATTTTGAATACAGGTATTTTAAAATAAATAAGTTCATACCCGTTGTGCCTCGTTCGCCCGTCGGCCCAGCTCTTCTTCCGTCTGCCCCGGCCTCGGAATCACGCATGTTTCCGGTATATGAGCCTGGAACATTCCATACAGCATTTACAACGGATGTCTTTATTGAGTGAGTTTCCAAGATATTAGACACACGCTTTTTCAAATTTACTTACGTGAATGTAACTCAACTTCCGGAACATTTCGTTCCGGAAGTGGTCCACCTCATCATAAGTAAAAAGGTTGACCAGGTTGAGCCCATCCCCCAACCCACGCCCGAACAATTGAACGAGCACGTTCTGGAAGCAGCATTATATCGAAAATTTTCAATTTTTTCATCCAGGCTTACTAGTTTCGAATAGTACATTCTTGAGTAATAGTACATACGTGAGTCAGGCGGCGGAGAAACATGATCTGGTGGAGGCCACAATCACTGCTGCCCCTTCGCTGCTGCAAAGCGGTTCCATGCTGCATAAATAATAAATTCGCAAGCTTTAGGCATTAGGTTTAACCACGTGGTATTCATATTAATACACAATATCCAAAATATTCAGAACACCATACATACCCTGATTTGAATCGCTGATCTAGTCCATCACCACATTTTCGGGAAACTGGAACAAGCTACTGGAGAGATGAATATAACTGGAGAGGCGTATATGGTTTAGATCATAATCTCAGACGGATAAACAGGTAATTTATGCTTAGGAGTGTAGTGAATTAGGATTCACATCAAAACAACTGACAAGGTTCATTATATCTCTGAGGTCCCACCAGAATTTTAACTTGACCGCGGTGACTCAGCGGTCGTTGTAGGTGGTAGGTGTTATTGATCGAAATCCTACGGTCGGTGAAGTGAACAGCAGGGCGCGTTGTTTAACGCTCGTGTACCATAGAGCGCATATAAGAGAGCATATGACAGAAAAATCTACATAATAATAAAGTACATGTACACTCTGTAACGTTACTGTTTTTGGAGCAGGGCAGAACCTTACTCCAAAAGGTAACGACGCGTGGGTTCTGGCCACGCGTAGGAAATTTTTAGGGCAGGTGCTGAAATGAAAATGTACCGTTTCGATGTAAATTTAAACAAAATTAAGGAATTTATTAGTCGTAGCGTTTTTTCTTTATGGAATTTTACCGAGTTTCCGATTTTACTTGATTTTGTGTTTTGTTTGCAAATATAATTTGATTTTATAATAATTTCAATTGTCTCGTAGTCTTTAATTGGTGTTTTTTAATGTTTAGCGAGCAGGAAGCAACGCTAATTTAAACAAAAAATGAATTTATTTGAAGCTAATTAATAGCTTAAGCCTCTCAGCGGAAATTTTAGGTAATTTTAAAGGCAGGAAGGAAGGTGTGCAGTCACCCAGGGGCAGAAGTCGGCACGTCTCCGCACCAGTTACTGTAGCCGGGGATATCCGCAAGGTTTGATGTGGGTAAATTTGGGTATTCGAAAGATTTTTATAGGAGGAATTAAGAATTGATAGAAACGGTCACCCAGGGGCAGAAGTCGGCACGTCTCCGCACCAGTTACTGTAGTCGGGGATATCCACGAGGTTTAATTGAGGTTTTTAGGGATACCAAAACTACCAACAGAATATTTTCTTATTAACAATATTCTGTTGGGAGAGCAACGATTACGGACATCACACGATACCTAGCCTGACTACAATACACTAACACAAGAAACATGACACAAGAGAGATGAACTCGCACCGCGCAAGAAAGCGGAGAGTCCGTCGAAGTGCTGCCTTCCAGCTACGTGTATCCAAAAATACATATATGTATTTTTGGAGCATTACCAATCATTAACTTATCCTCTGACAGGATACGCACACAATATGAACAATTTAGGATAGTTTTTTGGTTCGATCATAATAACGCGAGATATCTACCGATCAATTTATTCGCTTCAACGGTTGACCCAGCGATTTTTTTACGACGATGGAAATGTTCGTTAATATCATCAGCATCATCGTCATCAATGTAATTTTTCTTGTCAAAGTTAGGGCGAAGACTGTGACTCCACGTCACAATACATTGATCCTTTTGGAAGAGTATTGCTAAATTTAATCTTAACTCTCGTCTGGTAACACTGCAGTCTCAGACCGGATTTGAGCCCAATATTTCAAAAAAATGCTATGATGATATAGTGAGAGCGTTAACGGTTATGAATAAATTTGGGGAATTCGGTTCACTATAACAGTTGATTTTCTTGACAGATTCTCGAAAAATTTACGCAAGAACCTTGATGATAACAGTCAACTTGTCGACCAAAGTGGAGCCCGATATATCAAAAATTGCAAAATTCTGTTGAACCGCGGATTCTTGGAACACGTCGTTGCAAGGTAGAAATTAAAAGTAGAACATCAAATTCCTTGCAACATGCGTTATTGGTTGTAATACAAGGAATTCGAGTGGCACGCGTTAAGCAGGCCATCGCCAACACCAAACGCTCGGTCAGCATTTTGGCAATCGAGGCGCATCAAGGTGCGCTCGATTGCACATACGTAACTTCCGTATCAGCTTTTATGCAATATGAAATAACGCCGATCTCTGGATTAACCAAGAGATTGGGGCATCAAACGATAAGCAGATGTAGAAATGTAAACACTTAAAGAATGGAACATACAGAACCCTTAAAATGTTGCTGACGCTGTTCTCCGTCCATATGAAAGGAGCAGAGAACAAGCATCAAACAGTTACAAGCTAACTCGTGAACTGTAGTACGTTCGGTCTGGCAAGATTCAGAACATGTAATCTTGTAGTCAATATATATTCGCGAATAACTAATCGTAGTGATTGAGCAAGAAGAGATAAGTAATACGACACCACAACAAGTCTAACTAAACAAAGTATTGAACAAGTAACATCTCTGAACCAATCCACGAATAAGACGGAGATCTGTAATTCTTAAATATATATTCCTTTACAATTGCGTGGACTCACCAAGATTGTGACCTCCATGCCATTTAGTAACCTTTTTATCTCGGATTCAATGCGTTCGTAAGTAGCTGCCCCGATACAGCCGACCAACGAATCATAGCGGACCATCATTCTGAAAATAAAAACCCGAGGTAAATGAATGAAATTCAAATTCTTATAATCATCTCCTGGCAGGTCTTCACAAATATTTACGTATTTTTATCGGGAGTGGGGAAAGAATTTGGGAGTCAAGAAAGTTATGGAAAAGAGCAGGTGGCTGGTTTTCCGAGAAGGGCAGGTGGGTGAGTTCCGAGGAAGGCCAGCGCGGGATAGTGTAAAAGTCGCCTAATCAGGAGATTTATGTTAGGCGCCTGGGACTCTGTGGGTGAGGAATTCGGGTTTCTTGGAAGGATCGGAATGCACGTGTGCATTCCGGCTGGTGAAAAGGCTGGACAGCTGCAGGAAAATGAGGCGTGGGAAACAGTGGAGTCGAAAAAGAAGGAATGAAAACAGGGAGTGCGTTACAATTCATTACACTCACACTGACTGCCCGTTCCTTGCTGCCAAATACGACACGAAGTGCCTGAAATGTTGAAAGTACATTGATTAATATTATGATTTGTCAATCAACATTTGATAATGCGTTTTTTTAATGTGATAGATACCCTTGAATGGCCGCGGGAATTAGCGACAGTATATTCGTCTCCACTCCGTGTCGTAATATTGCATTAATAGACCGGTTAGGGTGGTGCGTGTAGTTCGCGTATCCGATTGTTGTTAAGACGAACATTGGAATCACGCGTATTGCAATGTTCGCCTTACGCAGTGCCACCGCCTCTAAATTCATAAAGAGCTCCACGACATCGTCCTGCAGATATTGGCCCAGTGTCAGCCGAGCAATGTCGATGGGCTTAATGCGGCGGGCGAGGATTTTCAGGCCTTCCGGCCACTCCGCTATTGGCCCCAGATCCCCGAATAAGACGGAGATCTTCGGTTCCTGCAGTTACATAGGAAAAAAGGCAGCAATTGAAATGATCACATAGCTTCATCACGAGAGTCGGTCTTAAGGAATCGTATATTATCGTATTTGAACAAACCGGTGGTAGCGTCACGAAATCCTCCCTCTCCATCGGTTGGACCATCATAACCTCCGCTTGACCAGTGGGTCGTCTTAGGTCGTGAGCGGACGGAACGTTGTTACTGTAAAAGAACATTTCTCCATGATCACTTAACATAAAAATAGACATATGAGGCGATCCATGTCACTTCAGCGAGAAAAATCGTATCAGCAAGAACGCCGCGAAGGAACATCAAACTACGAAAAAATTGTAAACGCTCAATAATAGTGTATCTGTAATTCGAAATAAAGAAATCAGTATGTGATACTTGAAAAATTGTGATATTTGAAAAATACACGTTGCGAAATTTCCGTCTAGGTTATGTTTGTTAAATTTTCACCTCTTAATCATTTATGAATAAATGAAGTGTGTGGATACGCATATAAAATCTATTGTGGACAATGATATTAGAAAATAAAAATTTCGTTTTCAAACGGCAGTACGTCTTATACATCATGTATATACTGCAAAGTGAAAAAAAGTGGAGATACAGGCTAGGTGAAAGTTAAAGAAAAAAAAAAAAAATTGTTAGCGAGCAATTTCTCGGTTACGCTTTCGCGCGTTCTCGTGGCTTTTAGCCAACAAATAATCTTCTCGATTCATCGTGAATTTCGAGTTCGCGATTTAAGATTCCGATTCAGATAAGGCTTCGATTTTAGATTTAGTTTCGGTCGTCGAGCTTCCACTCGACTTTCAGTTCCGGTTTTTATTTTAGTTTTAGTTTCGGTCGTCGAGCTTCCACTCGACTTCCAGTTTAGTCCGGTTTGTTCGTTTCCGGCGAAACAAAAATTAACGATTGCGGTCGTCGAGCTTCCACTCGACTTCCAGTTAAGTTCGATTCAGTTTCGGTTTTAGTTTTAGCTTCCACTCGACTTCCAGTTAGTCCGGTTTGTTAATTCTCCCTCCTAGATAACAAAGGTAATAGAGGATCGTTAGCGAGAGAATAATCCGAAGAACAAAAGAAAAAGGTAGCGAAATTCTAAATCCTAGCAGAGAGTAAAGGCAATAGAGAATCGATAAGGCAGCGAGTCACCAAGAAAGGAAAGTCAACGGAAGAGATAAACAAATCTTAATAATCGAAGGTAGTAATAATTAATAGAGAATAGGTAACGCCAGATAATAATCGCAGGTAGTAATAATTAATGGAGAATAGATAACGCCAGAGAATAATTGTAGGTAGTAATAATTAATAGAGAATAGGTACCTCCAGAGAATAACCGCAGGTAGGAATAATTAATTAATAGAGAATAGGTAGAATCGAGAGGCAGAGATACGCAACACGAAATCATAACGGCGAAAGAAAATTAACAGGCGGTACCCTGAATAAAAGGTAGGAGGGTTGTAATTGAAATTAAGATCGAAACGCGATAATCACAGCACGGCTAGAAAATCCTATCCTAAAAGATAGTAACCTAGAAGGAAGAAAAACCAAAAGGAAATGAAAGGAAAAGCCTCGCAAAGTTGTTAACTCGAATGGCTAGATACTATCAGGCAAGGTACAACGCAATAAGAGAAGTCAACGAGCGATAATTTCCGGGGTTCGAAACAGTGAAAGAAGTTAATTAAAAATGTGAAAGGTAACCATAAAGATTGCGACTGCCAGACAACTCAGGAATGCGCAAATAAAATTGGAACGTACTCACAGCACAACCCAAAGAATTAATTTAATCCACGTGGTCTCGCAACACCAACATCACGATCACCAGGTACCACAGAAAATGTAGAGAATAAACTTCGACCAGAGCCGAGCCGGCCGGAGTTCGCGCGAACACTACTAAAGCCCATTGAAAGGCTACCACAAATAAAACACATGCGAACCGATTCGCAAACAGTTATTTTTCTCGGAGAATGAATTTAATTCGATGGACACGTCGCGAGATTCCGGCCGACTCGCACGAAGACCGGGAACCGAGGTCACGGGCTCACCTAGTGCCGAACAGCCGAGAGCGAAAAAGGGAAGGTGTTACAAATTCACCGGATCGTCCAGAACTAACTGTTCGCACCTCGTCGCTGCTCAGCGAGACCCGGGCTCACCTCTCCCCTTTCTCACGCGACAATGGAACATGAGGTAAATAGGTTTCCGAGAATTCGGCAATGACAATGGGCTCGCCGGCTACCGGTACCTAGTATATAGATCACGCGCTCGCCGTTGAGCGTAGGTACAGTAAATAAGTTGGAATATTCGAGAAGCGATACAAACACGCGCTTTACACGTGATATAGGAATGAGCTACAGGCAGGACTTCAATGTTCAGCGATATTATTCTCGAGAATTTTCGAGACTCTTTCTCGAAGTACTCGATATCGGACGAGCGTAGCGGGGGGAGACCGCGGTGGGTCCACGCGATAACAGAAACTGCACCCCACTACCTCTTTTCCAACTCAACCCCCATTAGCGAGACGCCGTTGAACACGGGCCGCGAGCACGAAATTTTCGAAGGGATGGTACAGCGCCGGGCTGTCAAGTCAGAAGTAAATAGGCGACTCGGTAACTTCGGTCATTGTACCTTATTTACTTCGGCATACGTTTCCACGAATCATGATATTCGTGATTCGTCTGAAATAAGTTATTGAAGCCCCTTTTGAATCCTCCTCGGATTAACGGTACCCATAACTCATGCTCACGAGAATAATAACAGTAACAACGCTTCTCGAACTAGGCAGTAGAACGACAACACTGGTGACCACGAACTTTGGTTTGGCTTCGAATATGGGAAAACTTTGCTGAGAGCGCGCGAATGAGAATTTAATATTACGGAAAAATGATACGGTCTAAAGTAACAACTTTGCGAGGTAGATAAGAGGCAGTAGATAATGAAAGGAAACATAGATACTAGATAATAGATAAAATATAGTGATAAATAACAGTTAACGATACGGTGAGTTCTGGACGAAATGGCTCGACGCGCGGTGTCCAATGGGTCGTAAAGCCGACCCACTGCCCATGGCTCCTCCCGTGCGGGTGGCGGGACGAAGGATGTCACGTCACAATGTATGTATGTGTATATCGAAACTCGATTTGGGGATAGCGGGGAACTCTATCGTTACGATCTCGCGCTCGCGATTTATATACAAGTCGTAGCGTTGACGGCCAGGGGTATTTTGAATTTCGGATCGTGAATTAGCCTCGACCGCGACGTTTCCTCGGTCGGAAGGATACTCGCGCGGTATACCCGAACATTCGATATGATCAGTAAAAAATTATTCATTACAAAGTTTCTTGTTTTTCATTGATTTTGCAGCACTAATGCAGCAGTCTATCAGAATCACTTCACAGTTTACGAGTTTATACGATGTCTAATTACACCGTATAGACGACCAAACTCTCATAGACTGATAACATGGACTTCTCGTATTAAAATTAAATACTTCTCTATCAACGAAACTCCTAATGGAAATTCGTACGAAGTGGGATTCTACTAACCGGTGTAATCGGTCTCGATTTTTTCTCATTTTTGTCGGTACTGACTGAACCTAAACAGACAGACCATGGGATTTATTAATTCACTAGAGATTAAATTTTGTTCTTTTTCATGGCATTTTGAATACAGGTATTTTAAAATAAATAAGTTCATACCCGTTGTGCCTCGTTCGCCCGTCGGCCCAGCTCTTCTTCCGTCTGCCCCGGCCTCGGAATCACGCATGTTTCCGGTATATGAGCCTGGAACATTCCATACAGCATTTACAACGGATGTCTTTATTGAGTGAGTTTCCAAGATATTAGACACACGCTTTTTCAAATTTACTTACGTGAATGTAACTCAACTTCCGGAACATTTCGTTCCGGAAGTGGTCCACCTCATCATAAGTAAAAAGGTTGACCAGGTTGAGCCCATCCCCCAACCCACGCCCGAACAATTGAACGAGCACGTTCTGGAAGCAGCATTATATCGAAAATTTTCAATTTTTTCATCCAGGCTTACTAGTTTCGAATAGTACATTCTTGAGTAATAGTACATACGTGAGTCAGGCGGCGGAGAAACATGATCTGGTGGAGGCCACAATCACTGCTGCCCCTTCGCTGCTGCAAAGCGGTTCCATGCTGCATAAATAATAAATTCGCAAGCTTTAGGCATTAGGTTTAACCACGTGGTATTCATATTAATACACAATATCCAAAATATTCAGAACACCATACATACCCTGATTTGAATCGCTGATCTAGTCCATCACCACATTTTCGGGAAACTGGAACAAGCTACTGGAGAGATGAATATAACTGGAGAGGCGTATATGGTTTAGATCATAATCTCAGACGGATAAACAGGTAATTTATGCTTAGGAGTGTAGTGAATTAGGATTCACATCAAAACAACTGACAAGGTTCATTATATCTCTGAGGTCCCACCAGAATTTTAACTTGACCGCGGTGACTCAGCGGTCGTTGTAGGTGGTAGGTGTTATTGATCGAAATCCTACGGTCGGTGAAGTGAACAGCAGGGCGCGTTGTTTAACGCTCGTGTACCATAGAGCGCATATAAGAGAGCATATGACAGAAAAATCTACATAATAATAAAGTACATGTACACTCTGTAACGTTACTGTTTTTGGAGCAGGGCAGAACCTTACTCCAAAAGGTAACGACGCGTGGGTTCTGGCCACGCGTAGGAAATTTTTAGGGCAGGTGCTGAAATGAAAATGTACCGTTTCGATGTAAATTTAAACAAAATTAAGGAATTTATTAGTCGTAGCGTTTTTTCTTTATGGAATTTTACCGAGTTTCCGATTTTACTTGATTTTGTGTTTTGTTTGCAAATATAATTTGATTTTATAATAATTTCAATTGTCTCGTAGTCTTTAATTGGTGTTTTTTAATGTTTAGCGAGCAGGAAGCAACGCTAATTTAAACAAAAAATGAATTTATTTGAAGCTA